>JACYXH010000772.1:2126384-2146384 GCA_026745465.1 Lota lota
TATCAACAGTAAACGTGGCAGGAGAAGGTCGAGCCAAGCCATGAATATACAGTATGCATGTGTATTTTTTTTATGTTCCTTCCTTGTCTCCTTACCCCCATCTGTCTGCCTCAGCCCAGCCCCAGAGCGTGGGTCTGATAGCGGGGACCATCGCCACGGGTGTGCTGGCACTCATCATTTGCTGCCTGCTGGTGGTGGTCACGCTCTTTTACTGGAAGAACAAGAACAAGTATGACGAGGAGGAGATCCCCAACGAGATCAGGTCTCTCTTTATCTCTCTCTCTTTCTCTCTCTGATCTATCTCCTTCTCTTTCACGTGCACACACACAGTATCCCCCCTGAAGCAGATGTATTTACTAAGCACCGTTGCATCTACAGTTATAAAGATAGCCTGTGGGGGGCAGGATTGGTAAATAAAAGTACATGGTCGTGAAAACGGAAAACTGAAATTTCTCTCCTCCCACCTTTCCCCTTTTGCAATAACTGAACTGGCAAGTTACGCCCTAAACCCACTGAAGCCTGTGGTGCATAGTAATGCATATTGAAACCATCAATCTGTTGGTTAGTGCAGGCGTAAGCTGTATGCCTTCAGGGCTTGTTGCAGTATTGCCAAAGTGCAGCATTAAGAATTTACAGTGGCAATGAGATGCACAATACAAGAAAGACAGTTTGGGTTTCCTTCGGTAGAATTCCCTACCATTGCAGAATGAAAACACAACAGAACCAAGATTGAAATTGGATTGAAATACTTTATTTAGGATTATTTTTTCTTTTCTCACACACACTTTTTGTTATCATCACAACCTAATTTGTCTTTTGAAACATTCTGCTGAAGCTCTTTGATTTGTTCAAATTGGCTGCAATTTCTCCTCAAAATTACTTCATTAATCAATTTGTAGATAAGTCATTGTTGCAATATTTCAAGCACGGGTTGGCTGGTAGGATAACATCTGCTTCATTTTGGGCCTGACTGCCTTCCCTGCATTCACAATGTCTTCACAATGTCTTCCTGCCTGAGGCCGCTGATACTTTCCACTTACGCAGCAAATCACAATGGAGATTTTCCCTTGGACGAATACATCAGGTGCCAGGCGCCGCGACTGCAACATTACTTAGAAGAAACCCTCTGTGGGGCGGAGAACCCTTTTATAAAAGATAGCGATCGCGTAAACAGCGCTTGAATTTCATTATCACAGATGTGCATTCCCCAAATGCCCATTTAGAAATTGGTAAATGTTTTAATCAAATGTACGCGTGGTGGTGAAAGACGATAGAGGCCGGCCATCTGTTTCGGTCAGGAATAAATGACAAGAGAACGTCGATTGCTCAGATGTGTCAGTGTTGAAGGAGAGCTTAAAGGTTACCCAGCACAGTTAAGACTCATGATGTTATATTTCATGATGGAGGATTGGCAGTTGACCTCGTTGACTTCTTTGCATTTTTAATCAGCAATGTTTCTGTGTTTTCAGTCCAACCATTTGCATGGTTGGATCAGATTAGGTTGAAGAGGGATTTGGCTTTGTCGTGTTTTTTTCTATCCACCGCACTAAAAAACCCATTGCAGTGAGTTTATTGGCAGTAACCGGCAGCACTGACGCTAAAATTGAAATGCTTCAGAACCTGAATGATTGTCCTCC
The DNA here is from genome assembly GCA_026745465.1 of Lota lota. Classification (NCBI taxonomy): domain Eukaryota; kingdom Metazoa; phylum Chordata; class Actinopteri; order Gadiformes; family Lotidae; genus Lota; species Lota lota. The sequence continues at coordinate 2,128,022 of JACYXH010000772.1, forward strand.
TTTATGTTGTAGTTTACAGCACAGCTATTCATGTTCTTGTTCAGTTGTTACGTTAAAATAACAACAACATGCAGATTGGTATCGCTGCTACTGAAAAAAAAAATCCCACATGGGGAACAAGCCAGCAAGCGAACGCCATGCCACTCTCTAAATTCACATGACATTTATTTATTTAGCTGACGCTTTCATGCAAAGTGACTTACAAAAAGTGCATTCAACCATGAAGAAACACCCCAAAAACGGCAAGAATAATGAGAGTTCATCAAATACAAATCATCAAATAGGCAAACTGCTTCAAGTGCTACTTTTTAGAAACAAGAGATTTGTATTTTTCATGGGCCAAGAAGCAGTCTGAAAAGATTAGTTTTTAGTCTGGCACGGTAGATGTGTATGGTTTGTGCTGTCCTGATGGGGAGTCAGTGGGGAGCTCGCTCCCCACTGACTCCCCATCAGGACAGCCAGACCATACACAGAAACCATGACTCCAGATGGGGAGTCAGCGGGGAGCTTGTTCCATCTCTAACCGCACTGTTGAACTCTCCCCTCCACAGGGAAGACGACCTTCCGCCAAAGCGGTCATCGTCGGGGAAGGCGTTCCACGCGGACGCCTCCTCCTCGGAGAACGACACGCTGACCTCCACCAACACCTACAACAGCCGCTACTGGCACAACCCTAAGCCCAACTACGACACCAACTCCTACACGCGGTACAACGGGGACACGCGCCAGACCTTCTCCACCGCCGCCACACACGGCACACACGTGCAGCATGTGCACGCCCAGAACCCCGGCCACGCCCACGGGCACGTGCACGGACAAGGGCACGGGCACGGGCACGGGCCGGCACCGCCACCGCCCCCACCGGCGGTGGTGGCGGTCTCCGCTCCGGGCTCGGCAGCGCTCCCCCGCCACGCCCAGCCCCAGCCCCAGCCCCAGCCCCAGCCCCAGCCCCAGCCCCCGGCGACAGGGGCGGCGACGGTGACTTCCTCCTTTGCGAACGGTGGCAGCCACACGCTGCCGCCGCCCAAAACCCTGGTGGTCACCACGAACTCCGCCCCCTCCCCGCCCGTCAAGGCGCGGAGCAACGGAGCGGTGGGGCACAAGTCGGCACCGGCGTCCGCGCGCGGCCAGCACACACACTCGTACGCGGTGAGCCAGGCCACTCTGCAGCGCATGGGGGCCGTGCCCGTCATGGTGCCCGCCCAGAGCAGAGCCGGCTCGCTGGTATGAAATGCAGGGGAAAAGATCAACGCTGGCTTCTGAAAGTCCTTTTCACCACTCTGTCCTTTTTCAAATCAAAGTGGAGACGAACGCACGCCCCCCACCTTCCTTCCCGCCCCATGATCAATGGAGAACTCACTGTGGTTCGTTCCTTGAGACCGTACGGGCCAGAAGAGCTTTTCCCTTTACCGAACCTCTTTCTTTTTCTGTTCTCTCTTTCTACCTATCCGTCTATCTCGCTCTACCCTTTTATTTTGATCTCACTATGTATTCAAAGAGTGCTTGTAGGTTGTGTCTACAGCCACCGGGGCGGTGCTGATTCATGGGCCACAGTTGTCACTCCCGGTGGCCAAGATGCCCCTTAATGATGTTCGTAGGAAACTCAGAAGGACGATATCTCAGTGGGTAGCCGAGCGGGATTCACAGATCTCTTACAGAAGAGGAAGCGGTCCATCGTGACTGAATCATGTCAACAACTCAGCAGCAACAAACAGGATCTTCATCTCCATGTGGTTGTGTGTGTGTGTGTGTGTGTGTGTGTGTGTGTGTGTGTGTGTGTGTGTGTGTGTGTGTGTGTGTGTGTGTGTGTGTGTGTGTGTGTGTGTGTGTGTGTCCTTCAATGCATGATCAAACTGAAACAAGCTTGGATCTCACGAACATTAAAGAAAATAACTATTGATTAATGCATGTGTGCTTTGTTTGAAAAGTCAATTTGAGATTATTTGCAATGCTTTCTTCTCGCGGTTTTTATTTTGGTAATCTTGGTAAACTAAAACAGTGATGCAGATGATAATGGTGATGGGAAATGGAAATGTTGTTAGAATGTGTAACTGATGCTATTCGAATGAAGAAATTAACATATATATGTTGGATGAAATATGCACGGAAGGTTTATTGTGAGATAAATAATGGCAATTTCAAGGGGTGGGGCTTGGCTGTCTAAATAGTTTTTTTATATTTTACTTATTTTTACATTATTAACCAGATTCTCTTATGTTTTTGCACTTTTTCAAGCAATTTTCATTTTGATTGCTCTCTTATAAACCATACCTGTCGCTTTCAATTGCAATGCTTAATGAATGGGGGAAAAAATATTGTTTTGTACATCCTACTGTTAAAGAAATGTTACAAGGTACAATGGCATTATGGATAGCAATGGCCACTGGTAGATTTAACAAGCGCTGGATGTTCCTTGATAATTGCACAACAATTTTCGATTAGATCAGACTGGTTAATGATAGGATTTTGAGGTATGACTTAAGTCCACAGAGCCGTCAATTCAGTTTATCTCCCATCAGTGCTGCTTACAAAATATGAGGATTTCTAATTCATAAATGAATTAAGAGAGACAACTACTATATATATAAATGTATATGTATATACATATATATAATGAAAGACCCAAAAAGTTTTTTTACTGTATATATTGTATCTACTACTGATAGTCTATGCTAAGGGAGTAAAACTATTGAACTAATTCTTAAATGTACAATGGATGAATCAATTACATAAACTACTGTGTCTTAACTGTACGTATTTTTTTGGTTTACAGTTATTTTTTAACACCATTTGGATTCTACAGACTATTTTTAGATAAGCAGATACATTTTTGTTCAGCAATCTTCTTATGACCTATTGACCCTATTTTAATTGCGGGTTTGGGGATGTTAATTTGAAACACGTTGAAATGCCATATGTTTGCGATACAACAGTATTTATAGAATTTTTTTAACCAATTTAGACACAAATAGTACTTCAATTATTAAATTTATACGTGTGGAAATATGTAATTGTCCCAAAGTCCGCCAATCCTTCTATAATCTTGTTACTAAACTTTAATAGTGATTATCTTACAGCAATGAAGCAACTTCATTTTAAAAGCAATTCTTTGTTGAAGTTGAAGTTGTCTCTCATTGCTTTTGTTTTATCGTCCTAAGGTGCTTGCACACTGCCCCAACAAACACCCAACTAATACATGTCGGCCGAAATCGGCCCACATCGATTCGGCATGGTCACCGACAAGAAACGTCCAACAGCCAACCACCACCAACAGGTATGGCACGCTGGCCCGATGTAGATGTATGTTGAGTCAGTGTGCAAACCCCTTAATCTAGAACAGACTTTAGCAAACAAGGCCAAAAAATAACAAATCAAAGTCCCTGCTTGTCACTGGTTTGGATTCCATTGCCACATCTTGTTATTAAAAATCACCAAATGATTTGCTTTTTGGTATTTTCTTCCACTCATCACACCCTGAATGACTTTCCCTGCAAAACAAATGCGCACAGCGCCATGGTGTCAGTGTAGGCCGGCCACCCACCTTCTGTGACAAGAGGCGGTGGAGAGATGGGAACTGTATTCTAGGGAACACACATTCCTCTCTCTCCTCCCGGGGGCCTCTGAGAGATAGATGCACCCCATGCAATATTGTTTTTTTTTTCAAAATGTGTTCTGTGTGCATAAATTCGCTGAGAGGAGAATATGAGAGCAGGAGTTTGGCACTGCTGCAGACTGATGAAGGGAAAAAAGTATGAATAGCAATTAAATAACTCTATAAACCCAATAAATATTCAGATGGTGAGAGCAGCAAGCCAAGCCAGGCAGCCATGTGTTTCAAATTACAGATGATGCCGTCCACCTCTGAGGCAGCCGTAGAAAATTAATGAGATCCGCTGTGTTTCAGCCATCACCCCAGTCATTGCATCTGCAGTTGTTTTCCATATTTTTTTTGTATTCATGTTTTTGTTTTATAATGTGTCAATAATATAATATATTAAGACCTAGGACAGATAACCACCAACCAGGAAATCTGCTTGGTGTGGTTTGTATTTATCACATTGAGTATTATAGACTAAAGTCTATCAATCATAAATAAGAATAATTATGATAATAATGATAATAATAGTTAAGCAATTTCTGGCTATAGAATATTTGAAACTTTGAAACCAAAGAGAATGCAAAGTTCTTCAAGTTTCAAGTTTTCAATCAAAAACATTGCTTTGTCATTCACCATGGTCATTATAAAAAAAAATCAATGTCGAGCAATATAGATTTTTCTACATTTCCCTAATAAGTATTCAGCTCATTTTATTGTTCCTGCTCACTGCTCCAAAAGGCTGCTCTGCAGACATATCCATGTTTTAAACACACACACACACACACACACACACACACACACACACACACACACACACACACACACACACACACACACACACACACACACACACCAACCTCTACCCCCATCCACATCCACTCATTAACACAGCTGAATAAACATGCACACACACAGCACAGTGTGGTGGAGGACATTAGGGGAGCTGGCTTCACTCAGATGATCAAAGATTTTCTCACCTCAGAACACCACACCCATCCCTCTGTAGAAAGAATCAAAACAGCAGCACTAGTAGCAGTAGCCGGACAGCCCTGCCAGAAGCTGCAAGACCCGGCTTTAGGAAAATATAATGAGAGAGAATGTGCCTACAGGCCCCCACTCTCTCACACCTAACACAATCTCCCCATCCTCTCTCGCTCTCGCTCACACACACAATCCCCAATCCTCTCTCTCTCACAATCTCCCCATCATCCCTCTCCCCCATCCTCTCTCACTATCTATCTCTCTCTCTCTCCCCTTCCTCTCTCACAATCTATCTCTCTCTCCCCCATATCTTTTCTCACACTTCTGTCACGATCCCTTTCTCCATCTCTTTCTCTCACTGACCCTCTCTCATGGCAAAACCTTCCCTGGTCATTGGTCTGATAAGGTGAGAAGGGGAATGTCCTTCTTCTCCTTCAGTGAGTTCCAAAGGTTGACAATGTTTGGAGGTCCTTGCCATGTTTTCTCTGTTGTGTCAAAACTAAAATATATCTAAAAACAAACCTCCTTACTGGGACTTTTTCATTATTTTTCTTTCTCTTTTTTTTGGTTTGGTTGCTCTAAATCAGGAGGCGAGTTATGGATTATTGAGCTTTTGTTTTGACTCTCTGTCAAAGTCCTGATCATTTAAACCGCAAGTTGTACGATGTCATCTGGTTGAATGTTAGGATGATGTTGAACATAAATCAACGGCAAGGGGTGTGAAATACCGCCAAGCAGAGAACCTATTTTGTAAATATTCTAAATACAACCTTGTTCTTAGTGTTTGGATGGATTGGAAGTTGGAAAACGAGTGTTGGAGGAGGTTGTAGTGAATAAATCATGTTAATACATTCTAACCGGGATCATGTCATGTTTCTGTTTTGCTGTTTGCTGTCTGTCTGCAAATATGTATGACACACTGCATGCCTTTAGGATTTCAGAGCAATTCCTTGATGTGTTAAAGGATGGTCACTGATGATGCCACTATGTTTTAAACCAATGGATGCTAGCCATAATTATACCTCACTAGTTCATTGAATTATAATCTGCATTGTATTACTGCATAATGGAATCATATTAGCCATGTTCTGACTCATAGGAGATGTACAATGCTTCCACTGCATTATATTGAATGAGGAAAGACACTATAGTATAATTGTTGGAAAGCTTTCAGACTGAGACACCCATGCTAAACCTCTTAACGTTTCAAATGGGTCTGCTTAGGCAAAGCCAATGGGGAAATAGGCTTTTGTATATTAGCTATTAAGAAATGCCTAAAAGTTAATGGACTTGGAATGCCTTGCATGTTCGGTTGATGCAATAGGGGAACCAAATGTTTACTATGTAATTGCAAAGATTCAAAGTCTTTAAACATTGTTTAATTAATTTTTCTAATGTATTTCATCCATAATTTGGTGCGCAAGCTTTGTTTAACCAGGGTAAGATCTTTAGCTTATATAAGAAGGAACCTATTAAACAAACCCATTATAATGTGGCCATAATCTTTCATTTGATCATAAACCAGCAATGCTGTCGAGGGCTGATTTATGAACAAGTCGAAGCGTGTGTTGCATATAAATTCTATAATTGCTGAGACCCGTCAATAACCTTCAGAATGGTAGGAACACTGTTGCGGCTGCGGTTTGCTGCACAACACAAACAAGACACGTAAACCAAATACTGCAGTCTCGATGGAATAAGTGTAATCGAAGCTGTAATAATAATCCATAATACTAATAACGACGTTGTGACGAATCCCATTGCGATGTCTCTTTTTAATCAACTGGCGACGTCTTTTGGCTCCCTTACAGCGTTTGGCTCCCTAATGTCTTAGCCTCGTTTATTCTTTATTTTCTTCTTTTGGACATCATCCTTCTTCGTGCTTCGCCCTCGGTCGTCCCCCCGCTGTCTTGTACGGCGCTAATAAATGTCCGCAAAGGCTGCCATGCCAGCGGTGAGTATATATTTCAGCCCGCTAGGTCGGGGCTGAACACAGCAGAAACCTTTTAACTTTATTAAACTGTCCAGACACTGTGGTGTTTTATGCCGTGAGTTTTCTTTTTCTTTTTTTTCGTAGCAGTCTAGTAATCAGAGCCCCCTTTTACATTGGCAAGGGTTACTAACCCGGCTTTCAACTCCTCCTTTTTCTACTTCTTTCATTTCCCTTCTGTCGGTGCTTTTACATCCCTCACTCTTTCCCTCTTTTGTCTCTTTTATCACAGTTGATCTCATTCTCTATCATCTCTTCCTCTCTCTCTCCCTCCCTCTCTTCCTCTCTCTCTCCCTCCCTCTCTCTCACACACACACATGCAACCTACACACTATCTCTAGCTCCCCCGTGAGCCGCTTTTAAATCAAATAGATATTAAGTACAATCAGCCACAGGCTCATGTCAGACCCAGACATTTCCTTCCTCTGTGTGCTTTCAACTGTCCTGGATGATAGCTCAACAGAGGGCGGGTAGAAACATCCTTACAGCCAAATGTTCTTCTGGTGGATCACTAAAGTTTGAAAGATGGCTTTCAAAGTCACTGTGACATTGTGCGAACTTGCGTGCACTTGCTGTTGTGTGTGTGTGTGTGTGTGTGTATGTGTGTGTGTGTGTGTGTGTGTGTGCTTGCGTGTGATTGTGTGTTAGAGTGCATGTGTGTCCAGACGGTTTGCAATGCATGGTAATATACTCTGCATTAGTGTGTCAATTGCCGATATTTTCTGTAATGATACCAAGCGCCAGACTATTGAATAGGATCAGAAAGACCAGCCTGGACTGAGGGACTTCATTGCAGCCGTGAGGCAGCAGTCCATACTCTGGTGTATCATCTCCATTTGATGATGCATAGGTGTAATTTACACTGGAGACTAAAAATATTTTTTGATCGCCTTGATTATCTACTCTGACCCCATACCGATCCCCCATTACATTGTCTAAAATTGCACAAAGACCCTTGAAAAAAGAGTTTTCCTCTGAGCCCTTATGTCCCCATCACCTTTCACTCCCTTGATTTGGTGTTCTTTCTCGGGCCTAGTATTTAATAGGCCAGATGAGCTTTATGAGTGACTGTTTGCATAAAATAGCTTATTGATTGCCTTGACTTGATCATTAGACATCTTTGCATTCACGTTGTGGTTTCTGTGGTAGCGGTGGGGGTAGTGAGATGGGACCCTGACGTTCTGAAGTTCCCGAGACTAAAGGCTCAACTTTTTCCAGCCCAACCTTCTCTGACTCTGGGCATGATTGACTGTTCTATTGGAAGGGTGCTAGACGCTGAAGGTCATGCTTCAATGGGCTGTGTATATTATAGCTCATGTCCTTCATGTTACAAGCTATGCTAATGCAAATGCTAATAATGCTAATGCTATTAATATAATAATAATAATAACAATAATAATAATAATACAATTTATCTCAATAAAAATCCTAAAACCTATAATAATTGCAATTAAAATAATCATAATAATGCTAATATTGTGCTTGCACCAATAGTAATAATACAAATAAGAATACAAATAAGAATAATTATTATTAAAAATAATAGCAATAATACAAAGAATTACCTTTACCACTAAAGCACAACTCAATGCATGTGACAAAGTGCTTGACATCGACACAGAGGGAGGACAGCGATAGATTCATGAGCAGCGCCCCCCCCCCCCCCCCCCCCCCCCCCCCCCCCCCCCCCCCCCTCCCCCCCAGCCTAAGTGTCAGAGCAGCAGGGGAAATCACAGTCGCTTGGCCTTGATGGTCAGAGAAGACTTCATCCAATAAAATCATTACGTTGCAACATCCTTCCTGAGCTTTACAGGCGGAATGCATTCATCTCGGCTACCGTACCCCTCACCCATGCCACTGCTGGCCCTCATCTACTTCCTGGCTGCTCCGTGCCAGCCTAGGCCTCGGCCAGCTGGCATCACACTCCATTAAGGGTGTGCTTGTATTGAGTCTTAAAAGCTGCCCCGGTTGTGGCTGTCTGAAACACCGCTGGCTCGATCAGCGCACTGTGATTTATGACCGCATGTTGTGTTTCTCCCGTGATCTGAAACCTAGAAGTTACCCAGCATGCACTGCATTTGCGTCATTCTTATTGGATACGGGCGTTTACGCATATGCAATACATGGGTGAGATTTCGCACCTGTGCCTCGCTGGCTGGGAAAGTTCAATATGCTAACCTTTGGAGAAGGAGCACAATTGAAAAGAAGAGGGAGGGTAAAAAAAAAAGAAGGCAGAAATCCATTTGCTGGTAGGGCGGTGAGTTGGTCAGCCTGGGACCCAAGAGCAGCCAATTAGACCTCTCTGGTGTCCAAGATGAATGCATAATGTTCTTTCTGAGAAAGCACTTTGGACATCCATTACCTGGCCAGAGCTAAATTGATTTGGGTTGTCTAGTGTTGTGTACAGAGCAGCCAATAACAGACATGTGCTGTAGCTGTGTCTGCCCACCTCCCGAACTCCACTCTATCTCTCTCTCTCCTTGTCCTCTAGTGCTCCCTGCATTACTCTCTCACGCTCTCTCTATCCCTTTGTCTGTTTGTCTCCCTCGCTTTATCCAGCTATCTCTCTATTTATCTCCATCTCTTTCTTCTCCCGAACATTTTGTCATTCAGTACTGGATGTGAGCAGTTGCAGGCATCCCAGACTGAAAAAATTCCAGGCTTCTTAAATCAACCCGAATCATGTCAGCCATCTTACATGCTTTCTTTCTTTCCTTCTTGCGTTTGTTCTTTCTTATGCAATTTATTTACTTTAGTCATTGACATTTTCTCTTTAGTCATTCTTTTTTGGATTTTCTCATTTACATCTCTCTCTCCATTTCTCTCTCTCTCTCTCCATTTCTCTCTCTCCCTCTCTCTCTCTCTCTCTCGTCTCCCCACGTCCCACCTACCTTCCTTCTCATGTTTCTTGTAATGCTTTATTCCGGCGCATGATGTAATAGTCAGCTGCCTTATTGGTACTGACTGACAACCTTCTTCAAAGTTGTCAACCTATTTCCAGCTCATTACAAACCATATTATGAACCACTAATGTTAATATGCATTATTGACTTATAGAAAATAATGGCATGTTATTTTTAAAGGCAGATGCTTGATGGTTTTTGGAAATATGTCAAGAGAGAGGAGATGCCTTCTGAGACATTCCATCCTCATTTATCTTGAACTCATTCTGTCATTTTGGGATTTTTTCGACAAATAGACAAGTCTCCCCTCTTTGCATGTCTCGCCCCCCTTTGTCTTCCTGAATTAGCCGATCCAGGAGGTAACCGTAGATAAAGGACACAGAAAACATGTAATTTGTTAAAATAAGTCAGAAACAGAGGTATGGGAATAAGGCAAACGAGAGCGCTAGGGCTGAGGAAGTCTTCGGGGCTGCTGCCGCTTGCTTCGCTAGCACCGCCGGCGAGATCGCGCCGCCGGGATGGAGCACAGCCCCACAAGTGTGCCAAGAACAAAACTCTCATTTATCAAACGGCCTCAGCAGAGTCTCAGGTAATCAACCTGGGTGTGTGTGATGGAAGCCGTTGGGGCGGCGTCACTAGAAATAGACAAAGCAGGCTGTTTTCAGGACATGGAGCAGCAGCAGGGGAAACTGGAGCTCCAAGAGTCATTAGCAGCACAGTAGGATGACTGCAGAGTCTCTGAGACTATACTGGACATGATGCAGTTTTACCCTCCACAGCACTGAGGGAAGACCACACTGTGGCATTATTTTAGACTGATAGATCCACATAAATCAATTCAGACATATTGCCTGAAATATGGAAAAACACTTATATAATTCAGCTCAAAATGGCCGTGAACACATTATTAGCCAGATAAATCAACTATAAACAGGTCTTTTTTTTTAAGTCAAGCCTCAACATAAAACATTTGGGGTTTGTTCAATGCGGTATCGATACATGCATATTACGATTTCAAATGGCATTACAAAAGGAGAAACACATAGACATTTTGAAAAGAAAGTTACAAAGTGAGATGGGAAACAGAGCGTAGGAGTGAGAAAATTGAAAGCAGGGATATTGGAGAGCTGAAAGCTTTCTAGGAAACTCTCTGACAGGGACTGTCAGACGTAAACCACAGCAGATATGCCAATGGCCAGGAAAAGATTGAGGCCAAAGGGTCACGCTAAAGTGGGATTGCCTCTAGGAAATGCTCTTTGGAGCTCCTGTGTAACCTAAAAATAACATAACTTTCCCTTTGGTTCATGAGATTTAAATACCAACATCCATTCTTCTCATTTAGATATTATAATAATTTAAGCCCTACATATGCTACTAAAAGACAGGGACTGTCTGACAATCATATTAAAAGTTAAGAATCCATAGTTCCATACTTATAGGAACTATGGATGACACAAACTGGAGTTTTTCCACAGTGTAGACCAAATGTTAATCAAGATGTTCTTCATCATTTGTGATTGTAAATCCGACACCACATTTGCTTCGACCTGGAATGCAAATGCTTTCTTTTGAACATGAAAAATCTGCGCAGTGGATTCATTTCACAGCAATAGAAATATCAGCAACCAGCCAAGTAGATGGAACCAAACCGATGAACGGTATCCGGGCATGAAGGCTGTACTATTGGGATATCACCATGTCAACTGAAAGAGTTCTGGAAGTTGTTAACCCCACACGCTGGAGGTCAGCTCAGTCCGTCAGCTCAGTCCATCAAGGAGAGAAAGAGGAGGAAGGGGAAGAGCTGAGAGAAAAGATGTGAAAGAAGACTGAAAGAGTGATGGGAAGAGATTGAAACTGAGACCAGACAAAAGCTCCTTGGAGAATGAGAATAACTTAGAAAGAAGCAATTTCAGCTCTAAGAAAAGATGTTCTCGGTGGAGCGGCATATTAAATCAACTTATCCTTTATCTGACAGCTTTGATTGCGTAGATTCCTGCCATGGCCACATGGACACTTTTAATTCAAAGAGTGTGTTCATCTCACATCGCATACAAATGTGAATGTAGACACAGACGGACAGAGGCATCTGAAAAAGGATTAAAAAACAGCATACTGAAAGAATAGACTAGACTGGACCGGACAAGGCTATATGTCTCATCAAGGTACCATACCATACAAACATCTTTTTGAAAATAGGCTGTGCTATTAATCCTTCCTTACGCAAAAACCAATTGATTGAGAAAAAGAGTCTCCTGGTTAAAAGGGTCATTTTTGTTTTGCTAACCACTCCATAGCAATCTTGTTATTAAATTCAGAGCAGAATCACTACCTCGTATAGGTCTTTTTTATCCTGTACTGCATAACCTCAATAAAGGTAAGCATTTCTAGTACCTGTTTGCTGCAGTTGGAAATCAGTGCATTCGTAATGAAGAATAAACTATGTTGAATAATAGGGCGGAGCAGATCTGGCCAACAGAGGATGAAGAATAATTTAGCTAAATGGAATAGCATCAAACAGATTGCTGATGACACAGTGTTTAGTGAGAAGGGTCCAAATTACAATTCATATGCAAGACAATCCACTATCTCTGCAGTCCTTCACATCCCTCATCTCTTGCCTGATGTGTGTTGCATGTCCCAGTTGACCCCCCTCACCAAAGTCACATTAACCACTCACTGTTTTGTTTTGTAGCATTGAGTTTCAGCTCTGGAAGACACAAAGTCCAATTAACAGTCCACGCACTAGCACGCGGTCGCTCTCAAAGTAAAAAGTGTGCGAGAGAGAGAGAGAGAGAGAGAGAGAGAGAGAGAGAGAGAGAGAGAGAGAGAGAGAGAGAGAGAGAGAGAGAGAGAGAGAGAGAGAGAGAGAGAGAGAGAGAGAGAGAGAGAGAGAGAGAGAGAGAGAGAGAGAGAGAGAGAGAGAGAGAGAGAGAGAGTGTGTGTGTGTGTGGATATGTCAGGGTGACCAGGATCCAGTGGCTGGTTCCTCTCATTATCCTAACAGCTCTTATGGGTCATTAATCACAATACCTCCATACCAACCAACCCACACACACACCCACATGCACACACACACACACACACATACACACACACACCCTACCCCCATACCCCCAACACACACACACTCCCCCACACACACACTTCACCTTAACACACACACAGACACACACACAAACACCACAACTCATCCCCATACACACATGCACATACTCCCCACTTCACACACACACACACACACACATACAACCCCCATCACCTGCTTTATGGTACTTACCAGTATGATCAGGCCGCTTCAATACCTGTCTCGTTGCGTCTTGTCCTCCTGCCTCAGGTGTTCATCCCTCACGAGCGCGTGTGCTTGTTTTATTCATTAGCCTCGTATTTAGTCAAAGTCAACTTGTCAGGGTGCGAGATTAAATACTTTCCTCAAACTGTCCTTGTCCTATTAGGTATGAGAGAGAGAGAGAGAGATGAGAGAGAGAGAGAGAGAGATAAAGATTTGTCATTCAGCCCATCTGCCTAAAAGCCAAGCCTGTTGGAAAAGAACAATCGTGGTCCGGTGAATTCCCTGTTAATGTTTGGATGCCGTTATCCGCTGTCCATTGTGCGAGTGAGTGTGCGCGAGTTTTGTTATGTGTATACTTGCTTGTGAAATTTTTGAAAAAACAGCCACTGGGCTTAGAGTTAAGTATTATCAAATAAGAACTGTTTCCATGATGGCTTCGGCGTCCCCCCAACACAAATACAATCTCCCGGCCCTCTGAGCATACTATCTGCACTGCACTATGCAAAGAAGACTTACACGAACTCTTGGTAACCTCTTTAAGGCAAAACCAACTTCAACCAGCTATTAAATATATAAGCCAATACATTATGTGGGTGTGAGTCATTTGTTTTTAAATCACAGAGCGACCAGAATATAGTTCAGATGATTACTGAATAAGCCTGACCTTCCGCTTTGTTTTCTAGTGCTAATAACGATGACTACACAGCAGAAAAGGACAGAGGTGCAGGAACTTGCAAAGTTTAGAAAATCGAAGTCCCTCCAGCATTTTGAGGCAACTAGAATGAAATAAATGTGTATCAATATGAGAAACACAATCATCCAACGCAACGGGGCAAACATGAGCTCTTCTGGACCATGGATACCGGCATCATCTGTGTACTGTGTAGCACACTGGGGAAGTGATACGGTGGCGTAATGGTTACTGCTACACCACAGATGCTCCCTAAAGTCCAACTGAACTTCATGAAGCCGCTAGTTAGCAGTGGAGCTTTTGAGCGATTCTCTCACTGGCACATTCTTAATGTGGTTCATCCAAGCTGCGCGAGGGTTGTGGAGGAACAGAGAACAGATTGCCAACGTGGCCATGTTAGCTTTCTAGGTTTCTGTTGTGATACCAGTACTGAGATGAACATGGCCGCCTGGCTCCTCTCAGTGACTCCCATTCAAGAGTTTGGATGGGAATGTTGTCATTATCTAGTTTCTTTTGTTGAATAGGAGATGCCCCTCCACACTGTTATGGTCTGTTATGGTTATAGAGAATCTGAAAGAGAATCAAGGTGTGGTGGAATGGGGAAGTATTCTTTCTGGTTATTGACTGGCGAGATATAATATAAGATATACGTAATCGATTTTCGTTGTCGCCTTGCTGAAGACTATATTTTAACTATTATATCTATCAGACGATGTTCCCATTTTTGAAAAACAATAAATATATCCTATTATATGTACAGAGCACATTTTCAGCAAAAATAACATCTGCCCATACTGTGATCTATAGTATCCAGAGGCAGGCGGAAGTCTTCCAACCAGGGTAGGACAGTAAATCAGAATTGAGATTGCTTGGTAACACACTGCGGTGAGTAGGACTAAATCAGTATGCATTTCAGGGCTGCATCTGCATTGTAGCGCGACGAGTGTTAAGCTCTGCAGCAGCCTCTGTCTCTGTCCGTGGCGCCGACACTGGGAGCTGGCTGAAGCGTCTGTATGATCCTATGATACGTTGTGTCTCTGTCCATGGTGCTGACTATGGCGCTGGAGTCTCCATACCATCTTACGGTATGTTATGTCTCTGTCCATGGTGCTGACAATGAAGCCAGAGTCACCATACACTCCTATGTTATGTCTCTGTCCATGGTTCTGGCTTTAGATTTAGCGTCCCTATACACTCCTATGTTATGTCTCTGTCCATGGTGCTGACTGCAGTGCTAGAATCTGTACACTTCTACCATATGTTATGTCTCTGTCCATTTTGCTGACTTTAGATTTAGCGTCCCTATACACTCCTATATTATGTCTCTGTCCATGGTGCTGACTGCAGTACTAGAATCTGTACACTCCTACCATGGTATTTCTCTGTCCATGGTGCTGACTATAGAGCTAGACTACACTCCTACCATATTTTATGTCTCTGTCCATGGTGCTGACTATATGGCTGGAATCGGTACACGCCTACCACATGTTATGTCTCTGTCCATGGTGCTGACTATGGAGCGAGAGTCTCTGTACACTTCTTTGTGCTTTCACTGTTCATGGTGCTGAATATGTCGAGAGAAAATTGCTGCACAAGTCTTAGCCTCTCTACACATCTATGTCGTGTTCTGTTTCTGTCCATGGGGCTGACTATGGATCTAGAGTCCCTGTACATGTATACGGTGGTGTCTGTATGGGATGCTACGTGAATCTAGCTAAGTCTCTTTACATGTCTATGGTAATGACATGCAAAATGTTCACCCCTGTCTTAGTTCAAGTGTGCCAAAGCCGGTATATTTAGAACATTTAGACATTTAGACATCGAGAAACTCGACAGAAATTGTGAAATGTAGATGCGGTGGTCGCTGAAGAAGCTTAAAATTATGAAGGAAAAGTCATGGTAGACACTAAACACAATCCACACCAACGAATATCATTTTCTTTCTTTGTAAAACTCACCACTGTCAAAAGAAGACCAAAAAAAATGAATACATTTTTTGTAAGATTCATGCTTACATGGAAAACGATCAGAAGAAACGTGATGGAACTTGATTGCTAACTTGTGCAGAAGTACATCTAGAAAGCCACCGTGGCCCTGTGGGGCAGTGGGCGAGATGAGACGCCCGCAGCCACTTCCTTCTTTCATGAAAGTCCATCAAGTCACAGCAGGGAAGACAGATCCAGAGCTGGGGCTCTCCACGGAGTCATGTGACTGATGCCGAGTCATGGGAGGTCGTTATGTGTTGCTGGCCTAGATTCCTCCACTAATTCTTTCCCCATGTCTTCATTCTTTAAGGCCTTAATTCTTTTTCTGTCTCTGATCTCTCCGCCTCGTTTTTCCTCATCTTGAAGGGAAGCGTGTTTTACGTGTCTTTGGGTTGTTATTGCCGTACTGCTTGTACGTGTCTTTGCATGATGTTTGCCATCATGTTGGATGTTTACCTGCCACTGAGGTCATTCACCTGAGAGATGAGAGAGAGAGATTTCATGTTATTTTATATATAGAATGAGATATGTGTAATATGGTCATTTGCATGCCAATAACTGTGCATTTCTTCTGTTTGTGTCCTGTGTTTTTCTAGCATGCTGATTGGCATGCCATTAAATCAAGGAAAACTCCATGTATTAAAACAACCCACCTGGCAGGCAATTGTTGTTTTGTGCTGATGTTAAATGTAGTGGATCGTGAAGATTCTGTTCCTCTGTGAGTGAAGCACTTGTGTTCAATATGCGCTGGAACCCATCTAATTCACAATCATTTGTTATCATGCTTTGCATTGGACTGGTAAATCACTCTTGTGACTTGTGATTTGAAATTAAAGCAGTCTTATCATGCAATCTGTCTGTAATGATTTTCTTATGTGCAGGTGCCGCGGAGGGAAAGCTGCGGCATTCGCCTTGGGTTTGTGGGCTTTTAGTTTAGGTTTGTCGATATGCTTTCCTGTGTTCACGCACACACACACACACACACACACACACACACACCACACACACACACACACACACACACACACACACAAAGTAACGATTGTGAAGAGGTAGCGTTGAATAATGTATGAAAGCAGATACTGTTTGCCCACACAGAAATCATCTACATTTTTATTCTCCTGACCAGTGGCCTTTTCAGGTTTGACTTTAACATGAAACTTGTCTTGTCTAAGAAAAACTAAAAATACAAAAATCTGTCCTCTGACTTTATGGCATATGTGTTCATAGTGTTCCATCTAACCTTTAATTTTTCCATCTTCACGTTTAAATATTATAGTTTTAATTAATACTGTGTTTGTGTGTGAAATTCACCCATCTATGTCAACTATTAGATGTGTGTGCATGGAACAGGTGGCCAGCATAAATGGACTTTAAACAGTCTCCTTCTGCCATATGCTGCTACTGTACACCCGGGAGCTCCACACAGTGAGAGCGAGAGGCTACAACAATGAAGTGAAAGACATAGGTACAAAGAGTAGAGAGAAAGAGAGTCTGGAAAGAGCTGCCATAATGGGGTTTGTCCACCTTCCACACAGTATAACGTTAGACCTGGATAAATGGCTTAAATTATGAATTGTGTTGGCATTTACAATTAACAATTAGTCACTGCATTAAGTGTATAGGACAGCTAAATAACCAAAAATAAATACATTAGATATTTGTAAATAATAAATGAGTAAATTGAGAGTTGAAACGTACATTTGGAAATCCCAGTTTGTCACCTCTCATCCTTGCCCTCAAAAATGGGATGAGTTTTCCCAGCCACACATTCTTTATAATACTGAACTTTTCTCAACTTGTGAAATGTCCACATAGCATGTGGGGCTTCTATAAAAAAGCAACAAGGAGAAGACTTTTTATTATAAAAAATCATCAGCTTATAGGTAATGGAGGAAGAGGGAACGTTCCATCATGCTCCTGGCCCCCTCTATAATGTCTTTATTCAGGGAACTGGAATTATCCTTACACGTGTTTTATCTCTATACAGCAATTTACTACAGCCGCAGTTGCATTTATAAAACTCATTGCCGGTTAAATTTAAAAAAAGGAAATATACTTTTCCACATGTCTAAATAATTCACTTAATATTTCACGTTTATTTCTCTAAAACATGATGACCTTTCCAAGCCATGCAAACACTCTGCTTAAGAATACCAGAAGGAACTATAGTAACAAAAAATGATTGTGAAAAAATGATGATATGATTCACCCATGCAAATGTTCCAATGACTACAGATGTGAGCAACCGTCTGTTTGTATGCATATAGATCAAACACGGGCCCATTGCATATGGATGCACCTATGGACACGCACACACACAGACACCATGCCCACGCCCGCGCACACACCATATGTACGCATGTGTGCCATAAGTATGCACAGAACTCTCATGCGCACATGCACTACAGAGAGAGCTTTTTTGCAGATATAATGCTGCCACATAGACTGAAACCAAGAATTTTACAGAATCATGATCTCAAATAACGACGCTCAGGGGTTCCACTGCATCTAAAATATTCCATTGCATCTAAAAGTGACGTGGTCCACAACCTGTCATGAACCTCGCCATTCCATTTGTAAGACTGCAATACGGTTGCCCAAGGACAGATTTGCAGAATGTACAACAATCTAGATCAATTCTGAAAGTATGGGAGGACCATCCGTTATTGATACAACCGAGGCCACATTGTTATGACTTGCATGTGAGAATTTCTAAAAGAACTCCCATCTGTCTGCAGAGGAATTCAGAAAACACTGCTGCCGCTTCTGATCCGGGCTCCCAACAGAGTCCTTTGTTGTGCATGTGTGGAAAACAGAAGGGAACATGAGTCAGTGATCCATAACACCACATTACTTTATCACATCATGGTTCGGGGAGATTTCAGCAACTGAAATGCGTAAAATATATCTCAAGGTGATACTG